>OZ026841.1:14167504-14202954 GCA_964023205.1 Lutraria lutraria
TTTATCAGAGAATGGAAAACTTGGTTATTTCTAAACATGAATGATTCTCTCACTGATGCAGGGCAAACTCTATCGATCCTTGACCGATTTTTTCTGACACTACTGGTAGTATCAAACAGTATGTAGGGAAGAGCGAGATGAGAGTGGTAGAGAAAGAGAAAACATGAAAGAATGTTCTAAGTCAATGACCTCTGAAGTGCTCATCTATCTTACATCGCGAAAATACTAAATGTGAATCAGTTACTAGTGTAGTTATCTTGGAATCTCAGAACGCGACGTCCTGCCCTGAAAACCCCACTGTTCGTAAGATAAACAATAAACTAGAATTTATACAGGCTTACTCAATCTTCATGTTTATGACTAGTTAGATTAACTCATCTTCAAATTCATCTCTGAATGATGAGACTGTGTTTGTTAGAAAATAAAATGATGTTAAATATTGATAAGAAATGTTTCTGTTTTATTCAAATCTGTCACATTTATCAATATTTCATCGGTCGGTTCTGAATAGACAGCACGAGCAATAAAAGTTCCCGATTATTATTTTTAATGATTATTAGAGATAACAGTTACTCGCCACATGGAGTGTCATTACAGACATTACATTATCCTCGAAGCTATCTGGTCTGGATCGATTCTTATGTGCACAGAATCTATTTCTAGGTACGGCATATTTATATCAAAGTACTCAAAGTATCATTGAAACTGAACGTACACATATTTGCATTGCAGCATGGAACGGGAACTAGTTTAACAATTGCATGGCGGATGTAGAAAAAAACATAGTACTTTGGTCCGCATCAAAATTCATGCGCGCCGAGCGAGTGACGGCTATGGGAAGCTATGGTTCATTTTCCAACAAGCCACAAAGATTCGCTCTTAAATGCTTTGATTCTGTGATGTTTGGTATTTCGCATTATGACAGTGTAACAGTAATGGTTTTGTAAAGCCAGGCGAAGAATTCTTATCGGTGAAATTTTAGACAAAACGTATTATCCTACCCCTTAAGGAGTAACTTTAAGAAGTTCATTCTCGTTTTCAAGCCACCCCGAGTGACTGCGTCGTACGGTTTTACCATAAAAATGTCCACCAACATGCAATATCTTTACATGTGCCTACTCGGAAAACCCATGGCTAGCTAAATGCATTTCGATATTTTTAATTGTAATTGTAATCTTCAAAGGTTTGGAAAAACTTACCTTGTTGACAAACAGTATGGGTGCTCACAATGAGGGCGAAAGTTCCTCACAACATTTTTGCCGAAGGATAAATTACACTCGTCATGAGATAAACGGGCGTGCACTTTGTCTGTATGTCGGTCTGTCTGTCGGTCAGTCCCGAATCTTGTTTCGTTTTGATTGTGTTAAAAGTAATGGTTGTCTGAAAAAAGCCATCGAATCCGCTAAATATCGTTATCCACTTTAAGCCCCAAGTGTTTTGAGATAATTTACGTTTATCAACCTCAGGGATAAATTACCGAGAAGAAAGTGTTTCATGCCAATCATAACTTACGCCTTTAGTTCTTAATTAAGGTGCAATAACCTAGAAGAAATACATTTGTAGTTCTTTCCTCTGAAACCCCCCCCCCCCCCCCAAACACATGGAGTTTTTAAGACAATTGTACTATCATGTGATATACATGTATATTATACATAGAGCGAATATTTCTACAATTACGGAAAACCTAAGTACACACAAGTGAAAATATGCGCGAAAAGATTACTGGCGAGACGAGGCTGAAGACATGCAATGTTTTATCAACCGATAAACAGTCGATATAACGACATCTCCCAAAGCTTTATTTTTTAATGGACAAGAAATATTTTTTCTTATGAATAATGTTTTCTTGTATTAGCAACTTGAACACCCCTCATTGCATACTTCAATTACACTGTTTTGAACACCTACTCAGTCCATAGAGGCCGCGGTCGTGGGTCAGTGATTAGTGCACAGATTTGTAACCCGACAGGTTTGATTTTGTTGAATTTTAATTTCCGAGTTATCTCCCTTTTATTTCTATTTATAGCTGCAAATATAATGTTCAGGTTGCTTCCAATATTCATTATCTAAATTTAACGTACTTGAGCATGTATGATTCTTATCAAATGCAAACACTTATTCTGCCAATAATAGGACTGTCAGATAAAACTTTAACACATTAAGATTACTTGACAGATGTTAATAAACAAAAAGGAGAAGGACTAACAGATATCTGCCTTGTCAGCAGAAGTGGTAGTTCTACTTCCGGAGATGAAATAATTATGCGTAGCTGTACCCGCTAATAACTCGACCGACAAATTTTATTCATAAATAATTTCCCCGTTTATGACATTCTACCTAACTATTATTTACCCTCCCGAAACATTTTCTGCTAAGTCTGGAAGTTGGTTTAGTTTAAATGAATGTCGTTCCACATCATGAGCGAATAAAAGATATCGTACACACTGGTGTAGTTTTTGGAGCCTGGGCGATCGTTTAGCTTTCCATAGTCGTCACTCACTCGCCGTGCATGAATTTCGAAGCGGACCAAAGTACTGCGTTTTTCTTCGTCCACCATGCAATTGTTAAACTAGTTCTCGTTCGGTCTATGTAAGTTCAGTACTTTCAGTTCTTTGATTATTAATAAGTATCTTTGACAGCCTACATCTCATGTAAACCTCAGAATTCAATATTCGATGTCACAATGGATGGTTCAGAACTTATCCTGGTCAAAGTTATTGATTTCATTCCAGTTATCAAGCAAACCAATGTTTGGAAATAAATAACACATTTAATTGGGACTTAAAGGGGCATGCCCTGGAACTGAAGTGTCATGAACAGCAATCAAATTGTATCATTTCAATGCCTAAATCAATTAATGAAAGCACTGTAAAATATTTACAAAATATCCCGCTAGTTTACTCAAAATACCCATTTCAAGATTTACCAAACCTGCCGATTTCAGCCTCAGAAATAATTCTTCATTTTCACAACTTGACCCTTTCGGGATCTGTCAAAACTGTAAACATCGCGGAAAGAAATGTCAACAAACTAAATTGGTAAGTATTGCTCATGTTATATTCACTCGAAAGGCAGTGCACATGCTCAGTTAAACTCTCAGACGTATCGGAACTATCGTTGTCGTCAATAAAAGGCTGACAGCCTTTTATTCAAACCGACATACAAATACCGACTCGCGCGTTATAGGGTCATTTTTGAACGCACATTCTTCTTTGACTTTTCGCTAATAATTGATTTTACAAGTGACAAACGCATTTTAGGTGTACGAAAAAAAAGACACAGCAGTTCCTGGGCATGCCCCTTTAAATATTTGTATTCATGATATAGATTATTTATAAGAGAACACGCACGACATCTCGATATTACGTAACTAAGGAAGTATTTAGTTATCATATAATTACAAATTTGCCAACTTATGTTGTTTCTTGGAATCACTATCCTGTGTTATTCGGACACAACAGACACTCCAGCCAGTGTATTGAATTTCAATAGAAATAATAGAAAGATATAATTAGATAGTTATCATAATTACATGACCGCATTTCTGTGAATTAAAGGAAGCTTGACAACAAATATCAGTCACCATCCTTTTGCTTAAGCAATGTTAATCTGTGTTCTGTATTCCAATATCATCAAAATACGGCTGGGGAGGAAATAATGATAACAGATACTAAAATGGAATCATAGGGAAATATCGCATGCTTTAGAATCATCCTTTCAATTTGGACTACCATATCTGTAAACAAAGCAATCCAATAAAAATGACAGCCGAACTTATCATTCTTTTAGTTGCCCATGGTAGCGAGAACAAAGAAAGTTCAAACCAAGAAGAGGTTTCATCAATCCACGTCATGGTTCAAATAAACGGGGTTATTAACTATTGGAATGGCTTCAGGCCCCTGTAGATACCCGCTGCTTTCATTATGCCAAAGATCAACAATTATAGAATCAACGATAATAGCAGGATTCTGTAATGAAATAGGGGCTTATGTTAAATGACAAATAGACCATCGAAGATGATGTCAACAACATTTATGAAACTATCCAACAACAAAACCTGAAGGGTTCAGAAATGATTCTTTATGGAATGCTAAATAGACTTCGAGACACATATTTTCTGTGGAAAAATGTATGCAAGTTATAACTAGCATAGCAATTCCAAGAGAACTTCTTATATCATGTACTGACAAGGTAAATAATATACATGTACATATAATTCTAACATAATTATTATTGCTATTATTCTTATGAATGTCAGTGAATTGGTTTAATGACATTACTTGTAATAGGAAGATAATGGTCTCAAATAAGACAGCTCGTAAAATATTAACATGTAATACATGTAAATGAACGTGTTCCTAGAATCACCATGTATGGTAAGGAACTCAGAATTACTTTACTTTTCAATTAGTCTAACCTTTGACATGATCATACTTTTAACTTTTGGGATAACTCATAAATACATTACCATTGTGTATTGTAGAATGTGATGTGTTGATTAAGCTACACCTATAGCATACCTTTACCCTTTGCTAGTTATTTACGGAAATTAATTAAGGTTGAAGTACTGTTGACAGTTACTTCACGTGCTGTTGTCGTGGCACTGTTTTGACCTGGGCGTGTCAGTAATAACATAACTATATATAAAGTATGGATATTATTACGTGCAAATGTATTATTTTCCGACATTTAATACATGTAAGTATCATTAGTTCTCACTACACTCGGTGAACCTTCCAACAGTTATTCCAACGTATTTTCTGTTTTCCGAAGTATGTGATTGTGTGTCAGTCTTCAAAACATATTTCATCTTTTGCATCCCGTTCACCCATTGTTTCCCCTTTTTACATTTGGTCGAGTTTGATGTCGTGAATTTCTCTCTTATCCTGGTTATCCATTCCTTTGTATGGCAATCACCCTAAATGTTTTAAATATTCTGTGTACGGAAGCCTTGTTTTGGGAGATGTTACATTTCCAATGCTCCAAAGAAAATTGAAGTTTTTACCGTCGTCGAATTTAAATAAACCTACTTGTAAATTAACACCATAGAAGTTTCCTGAATCGGTAAAACTCCCATTTGCAACCACTTATATCGTTATATGATAAGAATATGTTGACTTCTTAATTTCTCTAATGATAGTATAATACAAAATAAGAACCTTTAAATGGTACGACATTTGCTCAAGTTTGACTAAATTCTCCTCTTACAGTTTATTTATTCAAATTAGATAGAAAGCTCTCCACATTTTTATGTAGTTAGAGATATAATATAATTCCGGGGTTTTCAATTGTGTTCACATAATAGTGTCATCATTTCTACCATGTGGACATTATCACCAATCATTACTGTTACACATTGACTTACTACATCGTCGCAGTATGGTGGCAACTCTTACAAACCTTATTGTGAAGTTCTTGTGTGGCGATATTATTTTTAAATATCTTACGTACGATATCATTGTAGAAAAAATCGACATAATATTAGACTTTAATATAGATGGTCTAATTTAGCGGACAAACGAATTATGATAAAAAAAACTAATTAACTCAGAGGTTTTCAATGAACCAATTTCATTGTTATTTGTTGTTATTTAGGACCAAAGGCAACCAACTATTATAATGTACTGCCCACAGTATTTGAATGATCAATGGTGTGAACTGATAGTGTAACAGATGGATGCCTGTATGAACGAGGTTAAATGTGGACACTTTTACAATCAAAAGTGCATTAAATGATTTGAACTTTAAGTTTAAGGTTATTCACACACTGGATCTAGTGGAATAGAAAAGAATTCAATGGTGTTTAATCATGGCATGTCTTAGAAAGTATCAATAACTATGTATTTATAGACGGTGAAACGGTTCCCACAATATATTGAATGAAACGATGCCAATCGTACCACAAAGACCGCATAACCACTAAAAGATCATGACATACAAATATAACTACGTAGAAGCACAGCGCCACGATAAGAATCATTACTGACACACTGTGGTACTGAGCACCATGCACAGAGAAACACCACGGACAAACTGACGAGAGTGCCTAAACTCAAATCACACAGAGAAACACTACGGACAAACTGACGAGAGTGCCTAAACTCATACCACACAGAGAAACACCACGGACAAACTGACGAGAGTGCCTAAACTCATACCACACAGAGAAACACCACGGACAAACTGACGAGAGTGCCTAAACTCATACCACACAGAGACACACTACGGACAAACTGACGAGAGTGCCTAAACTCATACCACACAGAGAAACACTACGGACAAACTGACGAGAGTGCCTAAACTCATATCACACAGAGACACACCACGGAAAAAACTGACGAGAGGGCCTAAACTCATACCACACAGAGAAACACTACGGACAAACTGACGAGAATGCCTAAACTCATACCACACAGAGACACACTACGAACAAACTGACGAGAGTGCCTAAACTCATACCACACAGAGACACACTATGGACAAACTGACGAAAGTGCCTAAACTCATACCACACAGAGACACACTACGGACAAACAAACGCAAGCGACTAAAGTCACAACGTCATGATGGCCCTATATCGCTCACCAGATAAAAAGATAAAATTAAGTGACCCTGGGGCGGGGCCAATTTTGGCCCTACGGCAATAATTTAAACAAATTTGGTAGATGTCACAGACAATGGACAATGCTACATACAATATATGTAAGTTCTAGGCCTTGAGGTATTGGACAAGAATAGTTTCTTGTTTTCCTATATAAGCCTGTATAAATCATGTGAACCCCGGGGCGGTGCTAATTTTCACCCTGGGGCAATAATTTGAGCAAACGTGTTAGAGGTCCACTAGATAATGCTACATACAAAATATCTAGGCTCTATGCGTTGTCCAAGTAGTTTCTGACAAGAAGATTTTTAAAATTTTCCTATATAAGTCTATATAAAATCAAGTGACCCCGGGGCGGGGCCAATTTTGAGCCTACTGCAATAATTTGAACAAACTTGGTAGAGGTCCACTAGACAATGCTACACACTAAATATAAAACTCTAGGCCCTGTGGTTTTGGACAAGACGATTTTTAATGTTTTTCCTATTGGTTGCCATGGCAACCAGAGTTTTTAATGAAATTATTTTTTTAACAACTTTGATAGAGCTTCATGCAAGGAACATTCATGTAAAGTTTCATTGAAATTGGCCAACTGGTTCAGAAGGAGATGTTGTTTTAAGCAATTGTTGACGAACGAACGCACGCACGCAACGCATGCACACACGCACGTACGCACGCACACACACGGACGACGGACATTACGCGATCACAATAGCTCACAAACCAACAAACACGGCACACCCGTTCAGGTTTGTTTATTTAATCGAGTTTTACACCCCTTTTCAACAGTCAGAGTCATGTGAGGCGGATAGTTCACCTAAGCATTTGTTCCTACTAGACTCCCATCCTCCGTAAGCAACTACACGTACCTACTTTCTCACATAAAGGGTCATGGTCGGTCGCTGGGCTCGAACCCACTCTTATCATTGAGAGGATACAGTGATTTGAAGTCAGTGTCCTTAACCACTCGACCTCAGAGGCCGGTTCACCCGTTCATGACTCCATAACCTACAACATAGCTTGCAAGGAAACGAAAACGGCTAATAGCATCAACATGAAGAAAATAACAAAAGCATTAAGAAATGTATGTTTCAATATCTATGGGATTTAGCCCGATAGACTGACACTTGTATTCAAACACACTTTGGCCTAGGGTTTGTTTTTAGAGCCATGACTACCGATGATATCAAATAACAATTTGAAAATAGGCTTACCATTTTAATAAAAATAAGAGTTGAAGATGTCAGGCGTTCTTTGTGTAGCATAAAATATTATATAACTTATACGAGTACATTGTAGTTCACAATTAACATCAAAGCAGACCATATTCTGTAAATTTGTCCATACTGGTAAAGTCTGTAGATCAAATCTGAAAGATACTGTAACAGAAATTAGTAATCCTATAAATTTTAGAATAACATTCTTGGACTACAAATTATATTTGTGATTGCAATTAAAAGTTGCTATGTAACGAAAATTAAATTTAAAAATTCCAGAGATTAATAACCAAAATAGTAAAGGGTAACATGGAAAGTCTCGATCATATTTGAAGCAAACATGAACGACTCGTCAAGTATTTGAAGCCCATAAATAAAACTAGCAGCGCCCTGATCTAAATAATTCACTCAAAGAAACGAGAGAACTATTGAATTATTCAAAACTCCATCGGAGATACGTGACAGTCTCCTCAAATATTCACAATGCTTCATTTGAAGTGGCTTTCGTTTTCAACTACGATGATTTTCAATTAATTTCATATCGATATCCGACTCAAATTCTTTGTCAATGGTTTTATGAATAAGGATGAAATTGATCGAGGAAAGATTATTGACGGTAAATATTTATATAAAGTCAGTTTGATTGTGCATCTGTTTGCTTTCTAAAATCGTCAGTAGTGTTGTTTGTTAACCAGTTTTTGACCACGTGATTCAATATTGGTCCAGCGCAAGCTATACTTTAATCGATATGGGCGTATAATAATCGGGCCGTTGATGTTCATTTTCATACAGAAACCCAAGTATAAAAGACATTTTTGTTGCCCCTGATTTAACTACTTGAAATACATGGACCAACAAACAAAACATGACGTATTACAAAATGTATCTTATGGTTTTATGAGGTTTCTGTGATATTGATTAACTAGAAATGTTGTTTGCCCTCAAACAATGATGCTACATGATTTTCAGTTTCTCTATTTGTCATGTCCAATCTTTAAGTCACATAAAAGAATTCTCCAAGGTGATTCCTAGGTATTGTTTTCACTTGCTTAGCGCTTAAATGGGAGTTAATTTGTGATGCTGATTAAATTTGGGGAAGTTCAGGCTTCCCCATGTTTGAAATCGTCATTCACAAAGAACAGAAAGCAGTTTCTATATTGACAGGCACATATTGTTAGAAGTACAGTATTCAATGTCCCTTTGAAAGATTAATCATACAATATACATATTTAAAAATATGACGGGGAAACTGAGTTGCCTTTATTCCTGAATATGTCTCTTGAGTTCCGGTGGGTGTTTTGTTGCCATGGAAACGATATTGTTTGAGATGATATTTTGTTCGTTCACTTTTGATGAGATAAAAAAACATTTTTTGCTTAATTCACCGTTGTTTTCCTCATTACTTGGCTTGGTTTTACTCGATATTTATCCATAGTTTTGCATAAATGAGGCAATTTTTGTTGAAATTAAACAAAAATAAGTTAAAAAATGTGTTGACACATGATAATGCAATTATACCCCATTCTCTTCTGTTAGTTTTAATACTGTGGAATCATTAATTTTCGTTGGGGATTTAATTTCGTGGATTTCGTTGGTTAGCTCATCCCCGAAATCAAATCCCCACGAATTAAAATGCAGAGATAAAATTCAAAATCCACGAATTTATGTCCCCACGAAATAGCCATTTTAGTAATAAACATGAAAATTGAGCCCAACGAAAATAAATGAAAATACAGTAATTATAAAACTAACATTCACTGAATATATTTTAATGTCTCGTATGACAGGAAGCTGATTTTTTTAAGTTATTAATTGTAATCCTGATTATATCAGCTTCTTAATTCTAAAAATGCAGCCCTTTGGATTTACCATTCTGAATGGACCAACATATATAAATGAATATACACCTGAGTGTACGAGGGGAGGGGGCATGGATTTTGAACGAGACGTTACTACTAGTAATTGGTCAAAAACGCGGATGGGTTTGGGTTGAGGTTTGGAGATTTAGGGCAATGTAGTATTTTTGTAAAAGTGGGATGTTTTGTATGTGCTTATTTTCTAGGTTTTCTTTTCTTGTCTATGTACTTAATCCATGAAATAATAACACGAAATGTGGCTTCTTTCAAAGTTTACTCTAAACCTTCTAAATCATAAGAATCCAATTAGAATTATATAAATGCTCAAATCAAGGCTAGCTTTACAAACAGAACATATGCTCTAAGCTTTGTATTTGCAAACTACCTGTACAGTGTATTTACACTGCCTACCTACACGGGATGATGTGTTAAATCGCATTCCATTAGTATGTGAATAAACAACATGAATGGAACGAGACAAATTTCACCAACTTAGATAATCCTTGACAATGACAAAAAACGATAGGGTTTTAACATTAGGGTAAAATTAACGTTCGATACATTACGGACACAAATTCACAGGACGCTAATATTGAAGATATTAATGTCGATATTCAAGACCATCTCCGTTCCTCTCCAGTGTTGCTTAGAGAGTGATTTCCAGGCTTATTACATTACGCTCCTGACATAACCAAATTACTGATGACTCATACAAACGTTTACTGGATAGGATAACGTTTTCGATTTTGCATGGGATATGGAATTCCAATATTCAAAACAACAACAAGATTGACCTACATGGGCAAGAAGAACAGAACACAACAACAACCCAATATTTTCCTAGGACGTCAATATTTACATTTTCTCAATGGTACTTACCTCTTTGTGAGCGTACAATCGTATTGATCAGTAAGATAAATTTTCCAATATCGTGTCTCCAATGATGTCTAAAACTAGGTTAAGCCGTTCTGATTGAACATAACGCAATGCCAAGAATAGCGTTACGAAATGCACATCACAACGCGGTGCCACCAACATCTTTAAAAAGTAAAACACGATTTTGAATTCAAAAGTGATGTACCATTATAGTGAAAAATTAATTTTGCCATTGATTGCTACAGTAGTCAATGTTTTATAAAGTTCATGAAATAACTTAATGTTGAAGTTTTGCCCTTTTAAATATTAGAATGAAAAGATTATGTGCATATAATACATCATTAGCTTCAATGTGTGCGAGTATATGGTTGATATATGTATCGTGCAAAAAAGTGAGAATTATTTAGATAAACGGTGTTATTCCCCTGGGACATCAAAGGGAAGATAAATAGATCAACTTCGTCTGATCTACTTAGATCCCTTCATTATTATCGTCACATAAATGTCATTTTTTTGTATGAATGCATACACACTTCGTTAACGTATTTGTTCATAGAACTGATTGAAGAAATGGATTATTGATCCATTTTCATTCGCCCAGTTCTTCCAAACGTTTAAAGCCCATTAGCATTTTGGATTTTGAAATTAAAGTAGGTCTTATTTTACCTAGAAAGTTGTCTTGTCAGTGAAACTAACTGTTACTAGCAATAAAAACTTTCAAAATTTTCAAAATTCCAAAATTTTCTTTTTTTAATCACGAAGTACGTATAGAAATGTTGTACAGTATTTTTTTTCGATGATATTGCAAAAATAAGAGAAAGCACCCGACAACATAAAAATTACGAGTTGGGGCTAAAGAAAGGCATTATACAAATATTGTTTTAGATCAAATAAACTATATTTCTCATATTTACTCTCATTATGACTATTGTTCGGCATTACTAAATAAAAAAAGCTAATGGGCCTTTAATTCAGAGCATTTGAAACCTAGCTTGAAAACTGTTCTAGAAAATAAAGCATCCAATGGACTGTCCGATAAATTGGGCGATGATATGAGCACATTTTTAGACTGATTTAAAAACACTGTATATCAATCTGCCATTTCAATGATCTATTGCCTTTTCCAGAACTATGTATGGCTATTGAGTACATGTATATCAATCCTTGAAGTTGACAGATGGTTAGTTTAGTCTTATACAAAGACCTGAAGCAGCTTTTAGTAACGATGCAAATATTCAATATTGCTCTCTCCTCCTCGATTTTCCCGTTAGGCACTTAATCGTTCAATGAAGTGAGGAAAAAAGTGTTGAATTTGTTGACATTGCACGGAATATCGTGTCCATATATCAAGATTAGCTAGGATAAAACTGCAATTAAGTCCCACTTATGGTCATTTTTATCGTTCGGGTTCCTATGGCCATAAAAGAGAATTTCCGCACCGAAATCAAGTACTTTTGTTCAGATTTTATTTTGCACCTTAGTCGACATTTAGCTTCACTTTTCGAATCTGGTGAAAGAAAACATCAAACAAGCCAAGAAATATTAATATGTATGGTATTTTCTTCTTTACTTATTAAGAATATACATAAATATTTGATAAAATGAACCTTATGGTTTTCGGAAATGTTGACAAACAGGAAATATATTAAAAAAGATTGATATCTTATTAAAATCATTAACCTTATTCAGTGTGCTTTATCACACATTAAATTCTACCTGTTATTTAATCCTGACATACATTAACATAATATTATAAATGTACACAACGACTTTCCACACTCAAAGCCGAGGTGACACAATACATAAAGCGGACAATGACCTCTGTACCATGTGTAAGTCGCACATGTGGTAACACATTCGCCTTTAATTGAATTATTATTGTAATCGGGCCATTCGTGACATAATTTGTCTAATGTGTTAACAATTCATTTTTCAAAGCAGTAATTAAATCAGCTACTGACAATATAATTGATTACTGATGAAATTAACTACATGATTATCATGATGAAATCAATAACTTGTAGCATCTATCACTTTTGTGCTCAAAGATTTTGTAAACAACACGCAACACTATGTTAAGTGGACACCGTACATAGAAGACTAAGTATATAGCAGATTCAGTACACAGTAGACACCACACAAAGTGGACACTGTAAATAGTAAACACCATACATAGTAAACGCCATAGGGTGCTAGCATGTTGCAAGGATAGTGTATAACATATATTAATGGCAACACGGACCAAAACCACACTTATCACATAATTATATACATATATAAGGGTTACAAAAATGACAGATTCCAAACCAATATATATATGTGATAAATGTGTTTTTGGTCCGTGTTGCCATTAATATACATTATACAATATTCCTGCGACATGTTAGCCCCCTATGCATGGTATAAGCACGGTACACAAAAACGTAGAAGACACCGTGTATAGTACTTGTAATTTAAACCCACGTGTTACATGAAATATGAAAATAAAAGTAGAACGTGTCACCGTTTGAATCAACATGTCTTCAGCATTAGTGCGTGTTGCGTTCGGAGCATTGGCCAGAATTACCCCCCCCCCCCCCGGTTATTGTTGACCGCTGGACATTCTTAGGTGTGACACCACTTTATATATTTTATCTAGTTGGCCTGTAGTATTGTTGTCAGCATTGTAAAGTCAAACAGGCTGCTGCTGGAATTTCATGTATATCAATTTTGTCTTTCTACAATGCCAGCCATTAAAATCAATTGCAATACCCGGGGCTACCACTATATCATACAATTATGATTTCTGTAGTTTTTTTATTAATGTTGACAGCAATGTTACTTCAAACTCATTTATTTTGATTACATTACCTTGCTCACCACGATGGTCGATGATTTATGACTTTGGAAAGAAGTTATTGTTATTTTATATTATAAAACATTATTGTATGGTGTTTTATAGCACAAATCTGTAACTTTATCAGTGTACATGGTACGTATTAATTAAATGTACATTTTGCTTCATATTTCATGATACGTTATATAAACAAAGGTGTTAACATGATCGAACTAGATGAATACTACACACGTTTGTCAGGTAATGTTACCTAGCGGGGACACTTGTCCCTAATCACTTAGAAAATGTATACGGGAATGGCGACACACAGCTCGACAATGGTATCGTCTTGTGAGGTTGATTTATCGCCTAATACATATACGTTATACACACAGAACACTGTATGCTTTCTTTCACCTATAAATAAAACATCATGATTTGTAACGCACCGTAGGCCATAAAGGACTATAAAATTATCGGATAAATTATAATTCAATTAGATGATTCAGACCTCCTGGTCGTTCATGAACATTGTTTAAGTACGTCGGATGCTCTTTTGTTTCAAGTAATAAAAGATTTGGTGAGGGGTTTCGATACTCTAGAAGCACGAAGAGTTACGGTACCTACATCAGTCAGAATCGGGGACAACTTGGATACGAAGTATCTGTGGTCAAATCGACAGCTTCCGGAACGTAAGACCATATTCCTATGATCACCAAATAAGTGCATCTGTACGTAATTTCGAAGAACTCTTTTATCTGTACATAAAAATAAGTACGAGACTAGAATGTAGAAAGGAAAATTCAAAACTTGTTGGTCTTATGAGTCACTTCAGGATACCCTAGTCCGCGGCCGTAGTCCAATGGTTAGTGCGCAGGACTCGAGACCCGGCGATCCAGGTTCAAATCTGGGTCGCTGCAGGTCATATACCATTCTATAAAAGTTTGACCCCAAAAAATCGATTTTCCTCCATATTTCGAGAAGCTGCCGGCTCCCTGTAGAAGGGTAATACCGCAGGGCTCCAGATAAGGGGCGTATTTGCGTAAGTTTTAGATTTCCCGAAATACGCATACAATATTTCTAGAGCATACCGATACGCACCTGGTACTCGTTTTACTCGACTAAAATGCGTAACTATCAAATTAAAAGTAGTATAGATCTGTGACTATAGTGATTTAATTGAACTATTGAAAAAGGCAAAGATATTGTATATAAGCTACATGTTCATTCGTCACTGGATGTAAAACAAGTTCATGATTTACACATTCAATATAGAAGAACACAATACAACAAAGTAACTTTAAAAGGTAAGGCTTTAGTGTGTGTTAATAAGTGAATACCCTTTAGAGTGGTTCCATGATTGTCATTACCCCTTAAAAAATTGAAATACCCACGCAGAAAGATTTAAGGCGTAAAATACCCCCTGCTAAAGAATGCAGGGGGTAATTAAAATACCCCTTGCCCAAATATTTATCTGGAGCCCTGGGGTAGTTAGTACTGGTTAGTATACTGTCCAAAAGACTGGTTAGGTGAACCGAATCGCGGTATATAACTGAAATAATGTCCCAAAACGGCATTAAACCTACAGGAACAAGTAAGGCCACCCTAGTACAATCATATGACAACAGGGGTTGGTTTGCGCATGTTTGCAGATGAAGTTGACCTCTTGATGTATTTGTAGGTGGCGTGGGTCACTGAGTGTATGTAAAACGAAACTGAATTCTTGAATGTAATACGTTGATATTTACAAAAAGCATGAACACTTAATGATGCCGTAAGCCTATTTTACAACTTCACTTAAGAAACAGGTTATAAAACGCCAGGTTAACGATCCTATATAAACATTTGATCATGTTTACGCAGTAATACGACATTTCGAAATCTTTAAAATGCAGTTAATTAAATGTGAAACAATCGTAAATATTTTTTTGGAAAAAGAATTTCGCCTTAATTGAATGCTTGGCCTACGGTTGCTTGACTAGGTATTGCTGTTTCGAAGAAATTGATAGTTCGATGTTTGATCATAACCTGCTCATGATATTAATTACTTCAGTCAACTATGAATACAATTCCCTTTTTTGTCACGTGGGTACAGACAGTTACAATTTCGATCTCTGTCACGTACAATTAACAAATCACGAATTCAAATATCAGGTTAAAATCTACTTCCGTCTATGTACACCATGATAGTACTCATGGAAACTAAACTTGCACTGCAACATGGAACGGGAACCAGTTTAACAATTACATGACGTGCGCCGAGCGAGTGACGGCTATACGAAAAGCTTCACTATCGCTCAGATTTTTAAAAAAAGTATCTGATTTACGTCAATTACGTACTTTCTTTGTTTCTTTTTTATTGATTATATAGCCGATATATCCTTTTAAATGATCTTTACTCAAACAATTATCGTCGAAGCTCATTATTTATCAGTTTCGGTAGACACCGGAAGTTGTATTGTTGGTAGCACAATTTCCATATCACCAATTTCGGATGGTTGACTGCTATCTCGGCATTTATATTCGTGTGATTATATAGATGAGCCGCCGACCCAAGAAATCCACGAAATAAAATCCCAAACGAAAATAAGTGATACCACGGTGCTCTATACATGAGGTCGTGAAAATCATACACACCTGATTTACTATGAAGTCAACGACCTATTCATATGCTGGAAGGTTTTGACTAAAACATAACAGTTAATGGTTCTTAATCTAGATGGAAACCGACAAAAAGTACTTGGAAATAGCGAACCAATAATGTGCTTATTGATAGAAAAGACTACATTTTCAAAAGACACGCGTACCTTTGATCACAGATATTTCAATAATTAAGCTATCTGTGTTCTCAGATGAATTAATATAAAATGACGATTGAATAACATTATTTCAATTAATTTTTTCTTCCCTCTAGCTATATATTGTAGTGCTGATATCAGAATGTAACATTATTGTACATACATATATGTAGACATTATGAGGGATACATAGATTGCAAATGTCTACGGTCAGCAATTATGTAAATTATGCTGAGTTGAATTAAGTGCGGTGGAGAAAAAGTGACATTAACTCTTTGTAAATATTTTTATTATAACAAAAAAATATATATATACAATTATATTTTGAGACATAAGACTTTAAATTAGTACATTTTAAATTAAAACATTTTTTACAAATTTTATGTTATTGTTTATTATGTACCTGTGTCGTGTTTTATTCAAACCCCGTGTTCTAGTGGTAATGTTCTCTGACCAGTAATTACTGGCTCCTTACCGCATTGGGCCAGATGCATTTCACATGTAAGGTACCAGTCCAGCCAGCTCATGGAAGGTCGAGATTCTACCAAGATATACGCCGGGGAACCTTGTCCACCGTACAGGCTGAACATTTCTGCAAATGACATTGACTGTTGGTGCGAAGTGACAAATAATTAATTTCTACCATATTTTTATTTTTGCAAGATTAATGTAAACATAATTGTATCATATGAAAACGATGAATTCCTATTTTTTGTACGGTTACGTCAAAGAACCGGACACCTGTGGCAATAAAACAATTTGTTACAGCAAACATTGTCGATTAACTTTGATATTGTGTTACATGTGATGATTAGCGCTTTGGAGATTAAGTATCATCGCAAATGACTGCATTATACCTCGTATTTACATAAACTCCATGTTCTATAAGGTTTTATATTATATCGATGTACCACGTGGCATCTACAATGTGAACTTCACCAAATATTTTTTATTTCAGCCAACAGAAACATATCGGAAATCAACCTATACATTATTACACGATAAAACAGACTTGGCTGTTCCATTTTACCCATATCCGATTGTTACTCAGTAATAATAATGACCAATGACGTCATGGGCTAAAGGAAGACGATTATAAGAGCCGACTTAAATGCAGGTCTTTTTATCCCCGCCAAAGGCGGAGGGATATTAATTTGGCATTGTCCGTCCGGCTGTTACTCCGTACAAACAAATTGGGTTTGGGTGGCTCTAGGGTTAGGGTTAGGACTCTTTGTTCAACCGGAGTCACTTAAAAAAATGTCCATAAGTGGATTTATGTGGCTAAAATCGAGTTTATGTGGCTAAATTTTAACAAATTTTAACATGTGAAAGCCACTTAAGTATCCTATCGTTAGTACGTCCGTCCGTCCGTCCGTCACATTTAAAAAAAATTCAATAACTTTAAAACTTCTGAAGAATTCTGTTTGTATCTTGAAATATATGTAGAGGGTGAAGAGTAAAAGTGTAATTATCAAGAACCATAACTCTATTATGGATATTGACTAAATTATCGCCCTTTTTGAATTAGAAAAATGGTCACTTTTACTGTTACTTAAATAATTCGAAAGGTATTTTGCTGTAATGTGGCTTGAAGTGGATTTGTGGCTTGCACAGGCATGCATGCTAGAAAGTACCATTCACTTAAGCTTCATTCAAACTTTATCTGCTTTAACTGACTAACAAAAATACAATTGGCGGGGGGATATCAAATTGAATTAGCTTGTTATACATGCTATTCTCATGATTATAATAAAGTCTTAATCTTGTCCTTAATTCGTAATTGGAATCGTCAGTGGTTAGTTATTTGAAACCTATATTTCCGACAAGATGTAATACAGGAAAATCTCAATGCAAATCAAGCTTACGATCGATTGCACAAATTCTTTCTTCGTTGGCTTCGCTATAAATGAGATTTGTTGGCTCTGTTGCTTTTTTCTAGAAATAAACCATAATGATCCACGTGACATCCTAATTATAGTCGTTGAACGTACAAACTTTCAATCAAGGTATAGTTGTCAGAAGTATTCATGTCACTTTATTTCTTCTCATATTTCCGACCGACGTAACATTCCAATTAGTGGATTTAACTGTAAACTTTTCCTATTGCCCTTTATTGTGAGACATGTGTCTCCATAGTAATGGAGACGTTGAACTAACTAACGAAGTAATTTGTCAGTTTATAACAATGAACATATATCCAGTATGTAATATAATAGAAAAGTTTAATAGTCACGAAAGGGCGGCGTACAAGCATGAATTATTGATATGTTACAATGGCTTTGAATGTTTTATTGAATGAATAGAACTAAGCTGATAATGTTTCTTAAATGAGCCCAATTACTTTAGTGTACGTGTCTTTATTGTATGTGAATTTGTTGTTATTTTCTTGAAGTAACATCATACGTTTGTTCCGAACGGTACATGACTGAATCTATATATTCGAACATGTTGTCTGGAGAATATTGCTGTATTCAGAAACTCATTCGGTCTACTATCCCCATGATTGTACGCCAAAGAATTATCAATATTTACAGGGTTGACTGATGATTGCTTTAGATTTTACAGCGTTAAGTCTACAAACGCTACTCCGTTATATAAACATGGTTAGGCACATCATCACAGGGAAAATAGCTCAAAGCACAGAAAAGCACACCACCAAAGGGAAATAAACTCTCAAAGCACAGCTCAGCACATAAAAAACTGCAAAAAGCACAGCACAAAACAGCACCACAGGGAAAACAGCACAAAGCACAGCACAGCACTTGTAACACGGCACCACAAGGAAAAACAGCTCAAAGTGAAAAACAACACGGAACCAAAGGTAAAAAATACACAAAGTACAACACAACATGCACAGCATTAAAAAAAGCAGCACCAAGCAAAGTACAACACAGCACCAAAGGAAAGACAGCACAAAGTACAGCACAAGACAACACTAAAGGAAAAAAAACAGCTCAAAGCACAGGACGACACAGCTCCACATGAGATAATGTTCAACCTAAAGCAAGCACAGCGCACTGCCACAAAGGAAAACCGCCTTAAACAAGCACATCACAGTGAACACAGCACAAAACACAGCACAATACAGCACTGCAAGGGAAAACATCACAAAGCAAGCACATCACAGTGAACACAGCACAAAACACAGCACAATACAGCACTGCAAGGGAAAACATCACAAAGCAAGCACAACACAGAAAAAAAGCAGCACAAAGCACAGCACAGGACAACACCACAAGAGAAAACAGCCTAAAGCAGCACAGCACAGCACCACAAGAGAAAACAGCCTAAAGCAGCACAGCACAGCACCACAAGGGAAAACAGCCTAAAGCAGCACAGCACAGCACCACAAGGGAAAATCAAGCAATGAAAAACCCAATTACAAAGACAATTAGGAAAAGTACAGTTAAAGAAGTTATATCAATTCAACGGGATCAGCACCATTTACAAACTACTTTAATTATTCCTATGTTGTATTAATTCTAATATAAAGTCATTAGACTAGAATGAAGTTATATAAGACATGGCTCCTAACAATATAAGACCATCAATCAACCAACGCAATAGCTGCAGGACATGAAACTAAACCTAGCATTATTAAAATGTGTTTCTTGTTTGATCGCACGCAATACACTCATCATTCAGTAGGCGTATTATACACTGATGGAAAATTAATTGAATATTGCATATTAAAAAACTTGCTTCCATACTTGCCTCGATATCATCTGCACGATTGAAAATATCGCTCATAAAACAGAAATGGTACAATTCACAAAATTAATGAAGAACTTCGCCAACAGCAATCATCCATATCTGTCAGCACATTTCACACATTTCTAATTCATTACTTATACATTATGTCATAGCTAGTTGACCAACTTTCGAACGGAATTAAATGTTATGGTATGATAAGTCTTGTTATGGATGATGTATGACGATTTATTGTCACAATTCTGTCTTGTTTATGTGATATATCGGGGGCATACATCGCTGATGTTGACGTTTTTAATCTGAGAAGATTAAATTATTTCAAATGCTTGTAGAGAGAAGGAGTGTGGCTCTTGAAGCTGATTCACACTGTGTAAATGTTGCCGACATTGAATTCACCAGTTATGCCTTGTCGCACTCTACAGGGTTCGTTTCGTATACAGCTCTGTCACACCCTATCCCCGGGGAGATCTATTCACTGAATATAACTCCCGTACTAAATAAGAAGCTGTATTCGGAGTAGTTGTTGCTTTTCCACCGATACAGTTCCCCATTTTAAAGAATACCTTTTTCCGAATAGAGCTATCCCGGAGAGATATATTCGAAAGGATCCCTATAGATTTCGACGATGATTGTCAAACAGACAATAAGTCCCAGTGGTAACCACAATTTGCCTTCTTGCAATTATGGACAATGGATGGTAATGCAATAGACTTCAGGCTAGATGAATGGTTATGTTTATGATCACTTCACCCAAAAAAAGGGTAGGTACGTCGCACAGCTTTTCTCTCCGTTTTTTTCCTAAACAAACTTAATGCCAACTTAATATCTTCATCACAGAAACATTTTACGACTCAGTCTTATTAAATGTTTCCTCTAATGAAACATGATACATTTTTTACATTTTTTCATCCATTAGTAGTATTTCTAATATAGGAGTCATATGGGGTGGATTGGATGACATTGAAGAATGAACAGCATTGGGTATGTCCTCAATGTCATCCAATTGTTGACCTCTACGAAATCTCCCCTTCCATGGAAAGAGGAAGGAGGTTCCAAGTTGCAACGACAAGGCGGTTATATAGGGAATATGCTCCAGAACTTCTAAGTTTAGTTAGGTGATCATGTCCTGGATAATTGTTGCATGATGTGTTGTCGTGATACAGAACCATCATGAGACGTCCTTTCTGTATCTCGCTTTATCCACATTGATCTCATGAAATCTTAATTCAAACCTGCAAAAAATAATGTAGTGATTAAATAAATTACAAAATGAAATATTTAACATAATCAACATATTGTTTCAAAAATAAAACCAATGTATATCTATAGAATAGATACGGAGAACGTCTCGCATGGTTAAATTATTGGTGGTTATATATCAATAAAACACAGTAAGGCTTTCGTTATCAGTTATCTTAGGATATTCAGAACTAGTACGTTCTAGTTCAAACAATGTGTATTCCCATGTCATGTGTAATGGTTCTCAAACAGGTTTTAATTGTGGCGCGGGGACATGCATTTAATTACCCGTTGCAACATCATTTGCGTAATACACCAACATTGACATAAAAACTCATTTAACTATTGCTTCTCTTAGCCAAGCATTTTCTATTTTCATAAAAGCTTGTTTGCCTCAGATACACATCAAATTAACAAACATGCAAGTCTCAACTTTGAAAAAAGTAATTAAAAATGCATAACTTTGACTCCAGGCCCCAGCAAGAGGTGATCGATACTTCTGAAAATATGTTTTTATTGCCAGGCGTAGTAATTAAACACAATTTAACCATTTCTAGTTTAGAAAGTTTACGATATCAGTGTCACATTACGGCGTTCATAGTTTTATAATACATAATTCAACATTGGTGGGATGGATCGGTGGTCTAGTTTTAACGCACTGAACTACTGAACGAAATGTCGAATATCGCCTCCGCTTTCTCAGTGTCCTCATCTCAACTTCTTAGTCTAGTACTATGTTTAGAACATCACTGGAAAAGGTGTTGGGTTGTGTATCGGTGTTTTTCACTGGGCACTATATAGAACTTGGAAAAACTATTCGAAATAAAAGTAGGGATACAAATGCCCGGTTCTCCTGTATCTCCCCCCCCCCACTCTCTCTCTCTCTCTCTCTCTCTCTCTCTCTCTCTCTCTCTCTCTGTCTCTCTCTCTCTCTCTCTCTCGGTCTGTCTCTCTCTCTCTCTGTCTCTCTCTCTCTCTCTCTGGTGCGGCCCTGAAATGACCATAGCTGTCGAATGGGCCGTTAAACAACACATAGATATATAAATAAATAAATCAAGATCGGTGTAAATCAAGTATTTAAACAGTAAGCAACAAATCTATTGCACGCACGTGTAAGTCATGCCGTGTAACAAAACCATGTTTAAGGTAGACACAGAAACTGGCTTCTGCATTTTAAAATGAAACATTACTTGTTCATATTTTAATGTTGCCCGGTTGTCAGTTTTATGTAGTCTTTCATTGTAATTGATGAACCATCGTTTGGGTCGATGAAGAAAACACTTTGTTATCTGGTATTATCGTCAAAGACTTCACGCAGAATGTACTCGTCGGTTTCAAAACACGAACAATAGTTTGAAATTGTAGACACAGGACATATAAGTCTCTCACCAATCTACACTTCGCAAATGTAATAGATATAAGTACAGTGTAACCTCTACAAAGCAACACCCTTTGAGAGTAGCAAAATTATGTTGATGTTGACAGGTTGTTGCTCTAGAGAGGTAAATAATTATAACAGTCAAATTGTGCAGTCGGAAAAATCAAGCTGTTTTTTAAAGGGAGGTTGTTGCTCAAAAGAGGTTGTACGGTAATAATTATGTAAAATAAAACCTCAATTTTAAAATCATTTTCGGGACTGTATAAAAATGTGTCTTAATATTGCCAAAGCAAGTCTTAGCGAATATACGAGATAAACATATAAGTAATAAATATATGCCAAAATAAAACCACAATAGGAAGGCCACTGAACTTAACTCTGTTTTAATATTGAGGTCGAGTGTTTATGATCGCTGACTTCAAATCACTCACTAACCTCTCACTGATAGAGGGTCGCTGGTTCTAGGTTCGAGCCCAGCTACCGACCAAGTCTCATTGTGTGAGAAAGTAGTCAGTTGCTAACGAAGGATGGGAGTCTAGTACAGGTTCTTCCCATGCTGTAACGATCGTATGGTTTTGATGAACTGTCCGCTTCATAATTATGACTCTGACTGTTGAAAAGGGGCTCAAACAAACCGTCAAACAAACTAAACCGGTTTTTAGATAAGTGGTCGATACAGTGAGATGGTATATATATCACGCTGGTCGCTAATATAGGTTCCACCGTACACCTTTTTCCTTACCTGTCATGTAACCTGCCTATTCCTATTACAGTTAATATCTTATTCCTCTTGTTATAATTGGTAGAAAAAGATATTTATAATTTCACCGAGCTGTGTCTTAGTTTGCGCTGTCTCGAATGGTTCTTTTAAGTATAGTTTAGAGTGCATATCTGGGTGTTCTTCCGAAACAAGAAAGCTAAACGGAGTGTGTGCGAGTGTAGCTTAATTTCTAATTACGAAGAATACCCAGAATTGTAAATTAGGAGTACATCTATATATTCCGCCAATTAATGGGCATTAGATTATATATATACTGTCAAACCTGTGAACAAAGGCCACCATTCGGAAAGACGATACGTGCCCTTTATTGACAGGCGGCCTTTATTCGGAGATCATTTTGTTCTGAATAGCCAATGACGGTGTTGAAGAAAATGACCTTTATTCACAGGGTGGGTTTTATTTGGAGGTGACCGCTAACACAGGTTTGACATTATTAGAAGGTATAACAACAGACTTATTAGCAACAGATAATTAGTATACACCTCGTATTATACTACACTGATAAGTTTCGTGTCTGTTACTTGAAAACAATTACCGTCATATCATAACACTAACGATATAATTATAAGACTATTAGTGAATTAGAAAAGGTTATTAAGAGAGTCGAAGTATTTCTGAAATCTATTCACTTCTACCTGGATAAAAAGTATACATTGTTGCCTAAGAAGTGCCACATGTAATATATTCAGAAGATTCATGACTGCTAATCACCAGACTACCATCTCACAAATACAGTCAAACCTGTGAACAAAGTCCGTCTCCGGGAAAGACAAGAAATGGCTTTTATTGGCCGGTAGCCTTTATTCGGAGGTCATTTTGTTATAAATATTATATGATAGTTTTTAGAAGAATGAAGTTCATTCACTCACTTGGTGGTTTCATTCGGAGATGGCCGCTAACACAGGTTTTACTGCACATAATTTCGACTGTATTACTCAGTCACCAAATAGCTAAAAGTCAGTTACTAACTAGCCATTTTATTAGCTGCAGACAGTGTATAAAATCATATTCATGAGTTCAAAGGTAGTAATTATAACGGCAAATTATGCGGCCGGTTCTGAGACAGTTTTGTGCTGAGTCGACTTAATGTCTACTTGTAAGTACACTTAGTATTTAAATTTCTGATTTCAGTACACATGTATAAGTAAATCAAAATAGAAAAGCAAAAAATGATAAGTTGGTTTAATGCGGAACCAAAAAAAAAATAATACAAAAATACATGAAGCGTGAAAACGAACTTAAAATGAACATAAAATGTTTATGTCATTTTGTATTGTTTATCCAACTTCACCATATGACAAAACATCCCCGTGTTATGTTTTTATTAAAGACTTGTACCATTTAAGTGAAGACAGATACATATTAAACAAAATACTCTATGATGACAGGCATAAAAGAAGCTATTTGTTGGTATTCGTCAGAGACCATTTTCATACAAACATGAATGCTATTAACGACAATGTCCACTTGTATATTCGTTGTCCATATAACTAATTCATTTAGACAACGAACAAATATGTTGTGACAAACAGTCGACAGTAGGGCTTCGAAAGATTAATTATAGGAACATAACCCAGGAGATGTTGTTTTATTACACGAGCTACATTGTATAAAACATTTATTCTTTGATAAGCTAATATTTTAGCTAGTATTTTCCCGTCTAGTGGTAACACGCTGGACTACAGGGCGAAGGGTCGTGAGTCCGCCTTCCGAATTTCTCAGGGATGCCTTTTCATTATTCCCATTCCAACTGCCGAGCCAAGAATGACAAGGGGTGTATCGGTGCGATAAAGAAACAGGAAAAATATTAGAAATTAGGACTAGACATACAAATGCCCGGTTTTCCTGTAACTTCCCTCCCCTTCAGGACGACCCCGACATGAGCACAGTTGTCGAATATGCCGTTAAACAGCATGTATGAATAAAAATATCAAATTGTAAACTAGATTATTCTGTTTGTAAATCCCAAGTAGTTAGTTCTAACACGATATATTTTCAATAATTCTTGGGAACAAGTGACTTGCTATTTTGAAGAAGAAACTATGTTGTTTGTTATTGTACAGCGCGTGCTATATGCATTGCTATCACATTGTATATGTTTAACCGACGGTTGTATGATGTGAAGATTAGATATCTAAATGCCTTACACCACTTGCCAAGATGTTGTTTGTCTCGAGGAATTGTTGTTTTCATAACAAATGACGTACTATACGTATTCGGTGCGTGACGATAGACCTTGAAACAGATGTACTTCACATTCTGCCAACTAGTAATTCATTGAATACATATACGAGTATGCAATAAGCCATTCTTTGCTGACTAACTTATTCTGTATCAAAGAAGGCCAGTCAGAGCTTGACAATGTGAGTTTTACAATCTGAGCATGACAATCTGAGCATGGCAATCAGAGCATGACAATCTGAGCTTTACAATCTGAGTCTGACAATCTGAGCTTTACAATCTGAGCATGACAATCTGAGCTTTACAATCTGAGTCTGACAATCTGAGCTTTACAATCTGAGCATGGCAATCTGAGCTTTACAATCTGAGTCTGACAATCTGAGCTTTACAATCTGAGCATGACAATCTGAGCATGGCAATCTGAGCATGGCAATCTGAGCTTTACAATCTGAGTCTTACAATCTGAGCTTTACAATCTGAGCATGACAATCTGAGCATGACAATCTGAGCATGGCAATCTGAGCATGGCAATCTGAGCATGACAATCTGAGCTTTACAATCTGAGCATGGCAATCTGAGCTTTACAATCTGAGCATGGCAATCTGAGTCTGACAATCTGAGCATGGCAATCTGAGTCTGACAATCTGAGTTTTACAATCTGAGTCTGATAATCTGAGCATGGCAATCTGAGTCTGATAATCTGAGCATGGTAATCTGAGTCTGAAAATCTGAGCCTGGCAATCTGAGCTTTACAATCTGAGCATGACAATCTGAGCTTTACAATCTGAGCATGACAATCTGAGTCTGACAATCTGAGCATGGCAATCTGAGTCTGACAATCTGAGCATGGCAATCTGAGTCTGACAATCTGAGCATGGCAATCTGAGCCTGACAATCTGAGCATGGCAATCTGAGTCTGACAATCTGAGCATGGCAATCTGAGTCTGACAATCTGAGTTTTACAATCTGAGTCTGATAATCTGAGCATGGCAA
Organism: Lutraria lutraria; assembly: GCA_964023205.1. Lineage (NCBI taxonomy): Eukaryota > Metazoa > Mollusca > Bivalvia > Venerida > Mactridae > Lutraria > Lutraria lutraria. The sequence continues at coordinate 14,193,951 of OZ026841.1, forward strand.
TCTGAGCATGGCAATCTGAGCATGACAATCTGAGCATGACAATCTGAGTCTGACAATCTGAGCATGGCAATCTGAGCACGGCAATCTGAGTCTGACAGTCTGAGTTTTACAATCTGAGCATGACAATCTGAGCATGACAATCTGAGCATGGCAATCTGAGCATGGCAATCTGAGCATGGCAATCTGAGCATGACAATCTGAGCATGGCAATCTGAGTCTGACAATCTGAGTCTGACAATCTGAGCTTTACAATCTGAGCATGTCAATCTGAGCATGACAATCTGAGCATGACAATCTGAGCTTTACAATCTGAGTCTGACAATCTGAGCTTTACAATCTGAGCATGTCAATCTGAGCATGGCAATCTGAGCATGTCAATCTGAGCTTTACAATCTGAGTCTGACAATCTGAGTTTTACAATCTAAGCATGTCAATCTGAGCTTTACAATCTGAACATGCAAATAATAATTATAACGTCCAACCACCAAAGGTCAATACGTTATACGCCTGTTGCTTTCAAATGGGAATGCATGTATCTAGTGTCGAGGAGAAGGCAAGAGCACCGCGAATCAACCACTCGTACATTACATACAAGTGTAGAAACTTACAATACTAACACCGTATTGCATATCTTTAGATCATAGTGCGTCACAAAGCTGCGTGTGTCCAAATGTAGACAGATAAATGAAACCAAGATATATCAGTTGGTTGATCACATACGTCAAATCAGGTTTGTTAATTGGAAACCTGACATCAAAGGGTTAATAATTAATATTACTACCTATAAAACTCCGTTAGTTATCCGTTATCACATTTTGTTGTTCCAGATCTAACAGCTATGTCCCAGTCTGAGTATGTTTTCATTAAAAACGAAGTGATAGATCCATGTTTAACGTGAATGAGCACTATTGCCGCAAAGAATACACAACAAATTAATACTAGCGTCAAAGTTACTTTTATTTTGTATACCACCCCAGAGAGAGGGAAGATAATCAGGCATTTATATTCCTACTATTTCGTGAACTTTTAGTAAAAACCGCGAAAATTGAGCTCAACAAAATATATGAAAATACAGTAACTGAAGTATTGTTGAGAAACGGCATTAAACACAAGCCATAAAAATTATGTTGGTGTAAAATGACGTTTGCAGATATTACAGCGCAACCCCTTCAGAGCGGCCCTTTCTTGAACAAAAGCCTCCCATTTACAACAACATTGTTTTTTCCTACTACTATAGTTTTAACCTCTCTGGAGCAACAACTTCTTAACAAAAACATAATATTAAATTTGCTTCTGCTTTGGTTTTGTTGCATTGTGTTTTGAAACGCACATTTAGCAGGACATTATACTTAGCTTTCTTTGTGTGAAATAAAGTGTTGTTTTTTTTTGTATATGAATGAGGTAATCGTCGAACATCCTCAAGGTAAAGGTGTAAGGTAATATTTTCCCACGCAAGGAAGCCAGACGAGAGTTTCATACAAGCACCAGCGGTATCCACATTAGTGTCATAGTTTTTTTTCCTCCATGAATTCTCTCTTCCATTCATCATTAACTGCAGGAGCTATGCATTTCCCGTGCCAACAGGTAGTCGTTTTTACCTTTTGCTGTAAATAAACAACATTTTCTAACTCTTTAATAGATAGGAGTGTAATAAGCCCAAGGCTGTATATAAATTACGGAAGGTACCCGGCCGCTTAGAAACGTATCTGGAACTCCGCGTGCCTCCCCCTGGTGGAATATTTCAGCTCTGTTCAAGGGGAGATCACTAAACAGGAGATTGATACAGTTATAACACAGCTTCATCAATTGATCAGAGATAAATATTATAATGATTATTATTATGTAGTCTATTGTGACATAAGTCACCTTTTGTCTGCTCCCTGGAAACTGTAGCTATAGGTTCAGTACATGCTTCTATTAATTTTGCAGACTTGCATTTTGGTCTAACAGGTAACGCTTGCATGTTAATCATGTTATAGATTATCAGTAATAACAACGTCTGCAATACGGTGATCGTACGATATTAAAGTCACTGTGTTGAGAATCGAATTACTCGAAAAAAAAACATCACGCGTAATTCCGGTAAAAAAATAAGTAACGTATAATACATGTAATATAATTGTATTCATATTATGAAATATGGTGATGCATAAATATGTATTTTATTAGAGTACGAAACTGTGGCTCTTCCAGATTTTACGTACTACATTGTGACTTTGTGTAGAAACTGTTGTAATATTTAGCCCCTTTTCTGTTTCATATCGAAATCTTGATAAAAGGTATGCAGTGAGGCCAAAAGAAACTAAAAAAAAAACAGTTTTATAATTGTGTCCCATACCGTTTTATTCAGACACAGTGAGACCTCTCCAGAGCGGTCCTCTCTTGAGCAACACCCTCCTTCAACGACAGCATGATTTCCCCACTGCACTATGTATAACTATGAATTCAACCTTTCTTGCGCAACAACCTCTCAACAACATGATATTGTTTCTCCCAAAGAATTTTGCTTTGGAGAGCATGCATCGAACATTTATATCAGTGTAATGTAAGCTGCAAAACATGGTTTATTTTTATGAAGAACGGACCATAACAACAAGCCACTTTATTTTAACAGTGCTGATCTGTTCAGGGACCCATCCGCCTCAATGATCTAGTAGTTAATGTCGCTGACTTCAAAGCACTGTAACCTCTCAATGATAGAGGGTCGTGGGTTTGAACCCAGCTACCGACCATTTATCTTTATATGAGGAAGTAGTCAGTTGCTTACAGAGGGTGGGAGTCTAGTACTGGTTCTTCATATGAACGATGGTTAGGTAAACTGTCTGCCTAATATCATATGGCTCTGACTGTTGAAAAGGGGCGGGCGTAAACCCCAAAACAAACAAACAAACAAACAAACAAACAAACTGATCTACTCAGGGCTGGAAGTAGTTTGTTTTTGGTTTCATACCCATTATAAATAGGACAGGAGGGTCGGGAATTTTTATAAAAATAAAGATATTAGTGTCGCCGCAAACGAATAGGGTAGGTCGGGAAACAAGAAACAAATAAGTTCCAGTGGACTTTTACAACGAACTGTTTTTCTATGCAATAATTACCTTATTATACTCCATTAAAATGGTTTACCTGAGGATATCTTGGATTTATTTTGCAATTTTACGAACATATACAATAAAAAGAGTTTGTTTCCATGGCAACCAGTCATTATTTATAACTTAATATGGCAGTGGAAACCTTCTCCTTGTTTAAAGTCTGTTATTTATTTGTAACGTAATAACACACCATGTCTCTCTGAGACATCGTAATATGTAGTTAATAAGCAATTAGTCGTCCTACTACATACAGTATGTAATGTTCGTTTATCAAATATAGTTACCAATCCACCAACTGTGTTACAATCTGATTAAGACACAGATACATCCTTCTTACTGCGCTAGGTACGGAAAAAAGGAGCTTGACTTCATAGAAAATTATGTTGTTACCCATAAGCAATGGACTCTACAGAGTTATCGGAAATAACAATACGGATTGCAATTGTTTTAAACGTTGAATTATTTTCTATTAAAGAAACCATAAAATATATCAAAATATGCCCGTTCCATTTAGACGTAGTGATCTGGCTTTGAGTGAGTGATGTACTACACTATCTGTCCGTCGGTGGTGCCCCTTGATATAGCATTCGAATTGTTTAAGGTGACCTGGTTCCAGAATTCAACTCATTGTTCCTCTGTTTCATTGTTTGTAATATTGATATTGTTGTGTTAAAGTCCCATGAGCTGTTTGCTATAGAAAAAATATGCAAAAACATTTAATTGCTGATATTATCTCAAGATAATTATTACCGACGAAACAAGCCCCTTTTGTTCTAAAAACACTCATTTCACTTTTTGTAAACCTGAAATATGTAGAGCGCGTGACGTCACTTTTTTGGAGACATTTTTCTTGCTATAAAGTATGCGCGGGATGAAAATGCTCAGGATTCCTCTATTATAGAAAAAAGAAACTATTACGACCAATAAATTTATATGCTTATGGGACTTTAAAAGAAGGTACAAATATGGTCTATAATAACAGTTTCCCACAATTTCAACCTATCTATACAAGTAATCTCTTGATATGGTATAATTCAATTAAACTGGTTGGAGTCTTTTACTGGTAACCTGATTTTTTAATCGAATGAAAAAAGGAGTTTTCAGACTTAATTTGTCCAACTAGACCAACACTATTTAATGCTGGTAAGTTTTACATGTTCTTAGTTCATAAGGAAACAAATGGTAACATTTACTCGTATGATTAAAAGCACAAGAATTCTAGACACAACAAAAGTTTCTATTCAATTTTGTTCTTGAAATTGGTGCCTGTTTATTGTATTTTATTTGGATTTCAAATTAGTTCCTACATTCGTCGAAATATTGTCTGTTAATCTGTGAAACTAAGTAGGCCAACAAGCTTATTCTTCCCGAAATGTCAAAGATATTGATTTAATTAGTAATTTAATACCCTTTATTAAATGTACCAGTAATCTATATTCGCCCACACTCTTTGACTGTTAAACTACTTGTATTAAACATTTTAGTTTCAATCTAATATGTTCTATAGGAAGAATGAATTAATCATATAACCTACATGCATGTATTTATAAAACCAAGACGTTCTGCTGAGCACAATAAGCAAATTTATCAAAGTTAGATTTTGTGATACAGTCTGGCTATAGAGACGTGTTACCCAAACTACCCTATTTTTTACACTGACTTTAACCCGCTTATATAATTGTTTTATTGTAATAGATTTACACACACTAGAAGACAAACATTAGATCGATCTCAAGTTTTATAACCTCGTGGGTCAGGACAATAGCCATTTTATTGATCTTCATCCTGATAAAAAAAATATAACATCGGGCACTTCAGCAGAATGGGAAAAATGGCTTCAAATTATTTTAAAAAGCAATAACTTCAGACAAAAATATTGATGCACGGGAAACCATCTCATTTAAATGCTCGTTGTGGGACATAATAAAAACATCAAATTAAGTTTGCCAACGTAATTAAATATGCATGCTAGTACAACTGACCTTGTAATCACTGAAATGAAATGAATTGGCCTCCAGGTTTAAATGATTACACATGGGGTTGTAACCGGTCAATGACCGATCTTATTAAGCAAGTCATCCTACGAAATCGGTCAAACATTTAGCCTTAATATAAACGTTGTAATGAAACAAGTTACATCGTTCTAAAGATGATCTAAGTGACCCTTTCAACTGTCAGATTTTAAATGTTAACTATGGTGGAGTACTGATGAATTTGATATTCGTTTGATCGACGTGTATGCCCCTTTTCAACAGTCAGAGTCATATGAGGCGGTCAGTTCACAAAAACATCGTTCATGGGAAGAACCAGTACTAGACTCCCATCCTCCGTAAGCAACTACCTACTATCTCACATAAAGAGACATAGTCGGTAGCTTGGCTCGAACCCACGACCAACTATCAAGTGATAGGTTACAACGATTTGATATGGGCAATCTTAACCACTCGACCACGGAGGCGGGTGGATAGATATTTGAACAAGCAGAAATTATCGGTACGTAAAGCCCGTGCAAAAATACAAATTCTCTAGCAAGTTGGCTAGCGTTTTTTAGTCCGATAATATGAAAATAAAAAAAAGTTTTAGACTTGTAAAATACAAGTTTACTTCAAATTGGGCACAAACCACAAACATTTATACGTAAACGGCTTATGTGGTTACGTATCATTAAATGGATTGTCAGCATTGGTTATTTATATAGGTCATAAATAAATACTAGTATACGACATACTACATAAGTTCATAAAAGTCATTGTTATTGAATTAGATATTTCATTGTAAGTTAATATCAACTTAATTATTGAGGATAGACGTTCTCCAATTGACATGGTGTTGTTAAGAACCATGAAATACGTTTGTTATTGAACAGAGATAAAATCTAAACTCTAATCTCCCGATACATCAAAAGGAAATAAATACTCTGTTGTTAAATGAAGACACTTAAAATACATATTCTATAAAAGGCATTTTGTATATGTATTCGACAATCGACACTTACTGATTTCTATCGGCCACATTGATTTATATGTCTGTGTGTCTGGTCCGAGTTTATATAAGTGCGAATATGTCGTAAATTCTTAAAGAGAGTAAAAAGTTCAAATACGTGTTTCAGGTATACCATCAACTTAATGTATAAACTTCTTTGTGTCAGAGTAAGCTCTTTTCTTGCAGTCATGTATATATTACCTTTATCATATGATTTACATATTCAGGCAAAAAATCTTACATTAAGAGAGTCAGAGAAAAGGGTTTAAAGACAGCTTGAAGGCATTGCTAAAGTCCCCAAACATAAACAGGAAGAACGGGGAAACCTTGCCCTTGACCGATTACTCTGGTTCAGAGCAATCAATCCTTGGAATACCATCCCAGACGAGTCACGTGCGAATTTGCGCAAGAAAAGCGTGCTGCACGAAAAGCTAGACTTGCAGGCATTTCAACTACAGTGACCTACCTCTGTACCCAATTGGTTAAATTCAATCTATGGTCAGTTTAAATTTGTCTTTGGTTAAAATGATTGTATAACATTTTGGTAAAGATGATTCCTGGTTAAATTAAGTCCTTGTGTCTGATATTGGTAATTATGTCATCCACGTCCTCTGTGTGTCATCTGAATTGCTATGGTCCTTGTGTAAAGGGTTCGATACAAGAAAGGTACTAGTAGTCATTTTGTTTCTTGTTAACATTTAGTTAAAACCTCTTCTCCTTACTCCAAAATTAACCCAGTTGTTAAGTTTAACCTATACGGAGTTATACAATTGGGTGCTGCAGTCCAACTTGCGGACGTTACTCCAGAGTCCGGATCGAATCGACCAGTTATCTCCGAAATCACAGAATACCATTAACTGCGTTAAGTCATGATCATTGTCAACGATGACAGATGATCAACAACAATTTTAAATGTATGGTTTTAGCATGTATAAAATACAAATCTGATATACCTTAAGCTACTGATCAATGAGTGATAGTAGAGGATGTTACATTAGATCAACGTTTAGTTAACGCTGAACCAAAGAAAGAAAAAACAGCAAAACCTGTGTAGCGGCCATTTCAGATAAAAGCCATCCTGTAAATGAAGAAACCAACATTGATTATTTAGAACAGCATTACCTCCGAATGAAGACCATCTATCAATAAAGAACACATCTGGTCCTTCCAAAGTGCTCCTGAAAAAAAAATCCCGCGATCTTTTGATTAGTTACACACACTGTCCTAAACAGACAATACAAAGTAAGCGCAAATTCTGAATGTGACTTAACAATTGTGACACTGAAGATGGAGGTACCCTGCACATTATCGAAAATCTTTCGAGAAGATTTGGTAGGGGCGCAGTGGCTTCTGACACTTATTTCCAACTACGTCTAAATATAATCGACATTTAACATACCAACGAAGACTTCAGTTGATGCTTTTAGATCAACTGCTGCTCTGTTGCAAACATTCTTTTAATAAAAATCGAACTTGAAACAATTATACGAGTTTGTTTTTTATTACAAGAATGGTTGCAACACAGCTCTGGCGTCCGATGTCTTCAATTTAGATATAATCCATTATATTGGATTCAAATTATATTCATATAAATTTTGTTTGGCTGGATGCGATATTTCGCAGTAATTGATGACAAAAGTGACAAATTGATAAACTACCAATGGATGGAAGTGATTTATCATTCATGCTTTGAAATAATTTGCTTCTTTGTGAACTTTAATAAAAACAAACCGACGTTGGGTGATCAATACATATAAAGGGCTTTGTTCGTATTATAGTGATTGGGTCATCCGAGGTAACTGATGCAGATGCTCTTAAGTTGTTGTTTAAAGCCCCATTAGCATTTTGGATATTAAAATTCAAGTAGGTCTTATTTTACCTAGAAAGATATCTTATCAGTGAAATTGACTTTTACTTGCAGTAAAAATATTCTGAAATTTGTTTTTTAATCACAAACTACATGTAGAAAAACAGGACAGTATTTTTTCAATGATATTGCAAAAAAAATACGAAAAGAACGTCTGACAACATTTCTACGAGATGTGGCTAAAGAAAGGCATTGTGTAATTATGTTTTAGAGCAAATAAAATGTATTTCACTATAATTACATCTGTTGTTCTGTATTACTAAATTTAAAAAGCTAATGGGACTTTAACGGCATATTAGACATCTATGGTCATTTCAGGGCCGCCCCAGAGAGATAGGAGATGAGATTGGGGAGAAGGGAGATTTTATACTCCTCACCTCCAATTCGTTTCATAAAGGAAATTGTCTGTATAATTTATTCAATCCTCCATTAAGGAGAGTATAAACTATTAACATGATATGAGTAATACACATTATAATGACACTCATGAGTATTTGACTAATGAATACATTCATGTATATAGTTCACAAGCACATGGTTATACCCTACATCAATCGAATAGAATCAACCCTAAATATTAACGAATTCATCATACATCTGAGCACTATCATACAACCACATTGAACTTCAAATAGCCACACAACAACTTATCTAGGCAATGCCTTCATGATTTACTTACCTGTCAACTATTAATAGATTCAGTCATCACCAGTAGCCAATCAAATGGCCAGGATTAGCCAAACTAGTAATAGACACTATACTATATACTCGCGAACAGCTATAATAAACTAATACTCATAAGTATAATTCGTCTAGAAAAGTATCCCTAAAATATTGATTCTGGTGTTCAACTAAACAAGAGCTGTAATCCCCAGATTAGTGTACTCCAAGCATAAATGATAATATATTCATGTGCTCACGTATGCCTGTACTACGGTCATCCTATGGATTGCGTAACATTAATCACTTCTGAACATAGGTTTTACGACTGCAGGCATCATTAAAAGAACGTTAACAAAGCCATAAGATGTAATTAAATCGATGCATATATTGCCTCGAGAGT